>OX387967.1:3930532-3960574 GCA_947578425.1 Eugnorisma glareosa
ATTTATGTCCTTTTCAGTATGACGTGTCTGTTTGTATTATAGACTTACTTATTTTGTTCTTAAACCGCTCGAAGAAAAACAATAGTACGTAACGCCTATGTACCTATGTAATAGCACCGTATTTAGTAGCTAACGAACCTCTTTGATATTTAAGGTTCGCAGCCTATACCTAATATATCCATACAACGTATCCATCATTTTGTTCATCTTTTGTTACCTTACATTCCTTATTTCATTAAAATAGTTAATTTTACTTTTAATTTCAGCTCACATATCTTCAAAAGAACGAATTGAAGACAGTGAAAATGAATCTCTCTTTGATGGCGACTTTTCTGATCAGGACCCTTCTTATTTGCCTGTTGATCTTGATCGTCCTGCTACACCTGAATCTGACGATTCAGAATTAATACAATTGGACGACTTATTAAATCCAGACAGATGTTTAAATAAAGAAGAAAACATTAAACTGATGCGACGTAAAGCTATAGCTTTATTGTTTGGCAAATCAAAAAAACTCCCTAGTGGTAATGAATCCCTGTATGTAGCGCAAGAAGTAATGGCAGAAATATTTAAACTTTCTTGGAAAGTTATACAACCACGAGCTCGATGGAGTTCACGAGATCCAGCTACATGGAAAAAGAATCAAGCGAAGAGACGTAGAGCTGAAGGTCTTCCATACGTTACCCAAACGAAATATCAAGATCCAAAAGTCCCTAAGCCCATAAACTGTTCTAAGTGCAAATTTGACTGTAACAGTCATGTTACCGAAATTATTCGGAAAGAATTGTGCAGGAAATACTGGAACCTAGGCTACATTTCGAAAAAACAGTTTATATTGAGTCTTATTGAAGTCAAACCGATAAAGAGGATTCTTTTGAACAGAAAGCGGTCTACACAGCGCAAATATACTAAACAATGTTTCTTTATCATTGAAGGAGAGAAAAAAAATGTGTGCCAGGATTTTTTTTGCAGGACACTAAGCATTTCACCGCATGTGATAGCAGATGCTGTAAAGCACCGGAACAGTTTTGGTCAGTATTCAAAAGAACAGGACCCGCGTGGACGTCGTGAGCCCCCAAACAAAACCTCGGCTGAGGTGGTAGAAGCCATCAAAAAGCATATAGCATCATTTCCTAGCATGGAAAGCCACTACGTACGAAAGAAGTTGAAACGCCGATATTTAGATGCGGGGCTAACTTTAAGCAAAATGTACGCTCTCTATGTAGATGAATGTAAAAACAAAGATAGCGAACCACTTGTATCAGAAATGACATATCGAAGAATTTTCTCTACGGAATTTAATTTAGGTTTTTTTATGCCTAAAAAAGACCAATGTCTTTTATGCACCAAATTTAAGCGTGCCAATGGCGATGAAAAAGAAAAACTACAGAAAGATTATGATGAGCATATACTAAGGAAAGAAAATTGTAATCAGGAAAAACAAAAAGACAAACAAAGGGCGGAAAAAGAATCAGATTTTTTGACAGTTTCATTTGATTTGCAAGCGATTCTACAAATTCCAAGTACTGATGTTGGTCTTCTTTACTATACGAGGAAGTTGACTTTGTATAATTTAACAATTTACGAAAACGTACTACCCAATGAAGCCTACTGTTTTGTATGGAATGAGGTGCATGGTAAAAAAGGTAGTGCTGAAATTGGAACTATTTTACATAACTATTTAACCACATGTGTGCCAAAGGAGATTAAAGAAGTCAGCTTGTTCTCAGACACGTGTGGCGGCCAAAACCGTAATCAGTATATTGCTGCCATACTATTGTGGATCATGATGCAGGACACACACCTAGACATAATAGAACATAAGTTCCTAGAATCCGGTCACAGCTACATGGAAGCTGACTCCATGCACAGCGCCATAGAAACTTCAAAGAAAAATTGTGACATCTACTGTATGACTGACTGGATAAATATTTTTAAACGCGCTAGGTCTAAACAAACTTATAAACATGATGGCAAAAAAATTACAAAAAACGCTTACAATGTTAAAGAATTAAAATACAACGAATTTAAAGATTTGAAGGCGTTGGCAGAGAAGGTAATCATAAATAGAAACAGAAACACAGAAGGCGAAAAAGTGAACTGGCTCAAGATTAAACGAATGAAGTACATAAAAGGAGACCATAAGATTTACTACAATTATGACATGTCTGACGAGTTTATGGTATTGGATGTTACTACATCTACGACAACCGACTTAGGCAGAACTAAGACAACCCCTTCACCTTATCCAAACCATGGTTATGCAACCAGGAACAAGCGTAAGCAACAAGAAGTTGTGGATGAAATATTAGCGCAGCCATCTAGTTCAGGAGTTATATTTCCACCCTTACAGCAACTATACAGCGGACCTCTCCCTATATCCGTAGCCAAGAAGAAGGATTTAATTAATCTTTGCAATAAAGGTGTAATACCAGAAGAGTATCATGGGTGGTTCCAGTCTCTGTCTACTGATGATAACAGTGTTGATCATTTGCCAGCTGCAACCCTCTCTGACACTGAAGACACATGTTCTTTGTCTAGCTTAGAAGACTAATTTTTTGTTTATTTTAATTAAAATAAAGTTGTTTTAAACGCATTTTGTTTTATTTTTTTATTAAGTTAGTACATACAAGTAAATTATAATCTATTTTACCTTCAGCCAAAACCAACTAAAATTATCTATTTTACTCCTATACTGGCTGTAGTTGTACTTAAACTATTTTTGTTTTAATGATTATGACTATTGAAAACAAGTAATTAAATAAGAAATGGCAGCAGAGCTGCCAGAAGGCTAATTTTGAAAATTTGGCAGTTTTTCTCCATTCAGCAAAAACCAACTAAATAAGCTACCTACCGGTACTTTTTTTCTTTTTGCTGAAAATCTAGTAAGTTTTTTACTATTATTAACCTACTAAACATTTCCTGAACAGGTATTTGTTTATAAAAACAACTAGTGTTTAAAATTGCCATTATGGTAATAACATTTTTATGTCGTCAAAGTTTCAAATACTTATATCTCAAAAAATTTCCGCTAAAATTTTGGTGCAGATAATCGGTTTTTGCAATAAGGGTACGATATATTTGTTTAGAAAAAAGATAAGTTCTTTGTTCACGATGATGTTAAAGTGAATGGAACGAGATTGGGCGAATATATTTTTGTAACTTTTCAACGGAATCTTGATTTTGGCTTTACGAACATGAGTATATTTGGGTTTTTTTTTTTTCTAGTAACTGTGTTGTAGATGTCAGTTAGGCAGTCGCTCTATGTTAAATGTATTCATGTGAATATGGTTAGGCTTGAAGCCAACCCCGACATAGTTGCTTAGGAAGATGGTGTTGATTTTTTTTTATCACAAACTTTTTGTTTCGCGTAACAATATCCCACCTGATGTTAAACGTTGATGCGATTGATAATGTTACTCCAAACTTCAAGATTGCCAGAGGGCCCAAATATATAGCAATTGCTTTCAAAGCTTTTTATCATTTTTCATGGTTCATCTACGACTTTCCACGGGATTGGCATATAGTCTCTCTGAGGAATCGCATCTAGAGTGAGGTGATTCGCATCCGACAGAGAACCAGTTTGTCGTCGACGCAGAATAAGAAAGCTGAAGTGGCAATGGGCCGGCCATATAAGCTGTAGAACCGATGACCGTTTTGGCAAGCGCAAGGTGGGACACCGTCAGGCTTGGTGGAGCGACGATCATTGCAGGGTGGCTGGTAGCAACTGAATGAGAGTTGCTGAGAATCGAGTTGAGTGGCGTGCGATTGAGGAGGCTCATGTCCAGCAGTGGACTGCTGTAGGCTGTTGATGATGATGTTAATGCATTTTGACATCCCCGCATGAATGACATTGATGTCACTATGTCTATTCCTCAAATAATTCGATTGGAAAACAAAGACACAGCAGTAGCACTCTAATGAGGGCTGTCGTTTTCGAGGTCACCAGATGGCTCTACTGCCGAGTAAGGTCATGCTAATAATTCTATTTTATACTTTAAAGTACCTATAACTTCATAAAAAGTTTATTTTATTACGTATAACAACATAGTGTAAACTGCAGATACAGATTTACGATATTCTCCCTAAAATTGGCAAGCAACGACAAATAAGATCCTAAGTTGCTACTTAAAATCTTCAAGTCATAATTAATCAGAAATGGCTCAATCTAGACCACAATGGTGAATATTAGTAAAAATACGTGATAAAAAAGCACAAAACGCGCGAAATTATGACTTCATCTGACATTTCGGTGTCCTCGCGCTACACTAGCGCCTCTAGCGCCAAAATTATACGCGATAGCCCCCATTCTGCCATAATACTGGAAGGAGCAAGTTCTTAGCCAATTTGCGTTTCCAATTATCTACAATTCAGCAGCCACAATTCAGCTGGAAACAATTGACAGCTGCAGTGTGTGACCACGAGAACTATTCCATGTTAATGGGTAGACACGTGGTTATGGGTGCGTTTTGATTTAATGATATTGTGGTGAAATAATTATTTGTAACGAGTTTGTTTTTAATTAGTGTTCTGCCACAAATAAACGTATTATAATTTTCCTGCCCTTATTTTAATTTATTTAAGGTCCGCGCAGCATACGTTCGTCTTCTTAAAAAAAACCGCACCATAATCTTAAAAAAATTAAAGACCTTTGTTGTATGGAGCCCCCCTTAAATATTTTTTTTATTCTGGTTTTAGTATTTGTTGTTATCGGCAACAAAAATACATCATAAAATGTGAAAATAGCTATCACAGTTCATGTGATACATCCAGGTGACAGACAGCCTACAGACGGACACTCGGACAGTGGAGTCTTAGTGGTCCCGTGTGTGGTCCCCCCTGTGTACGGAACCCTAAGAAGGAAAAACAAGAAAAGTTTGTTTAATTTTTAATTCATTAAAATTGTTGTGGAAAGAAAATACTTATCATCACTTGCTTAGTATTTTCACAATAAACTATGGTATTATCAACATTGAAAGCAGCCGAATGGGGGCTATCGCGTATGAATTCGCCGCATGAGGGCTAGTGTAGCGCGGGGGCACCGAAATGTCAGATGTCATAGAAAGTTCACGCTTTGCATGTTTTTTAACACGTATTTTTACAAATATTCACGATTGTGGTCTAGATTGAGCCATTCCTGATTAATTAAGACTTGAAGATTTTAAGTAGCAACTTAGAATCTTAATTTTCAATACTTGGAGATAAAATGATTTGTAAATGTTTCATGCTTGCTAATTTTATGGAGAATATTGTATATATAATATGAACCCGAAGTTTACACTAAGTTTTGATGAAAAGTTTATTTTATTACATATAAATATGTAATAAAATAAACTTTTCATGAAGTTATTGGTACTCTAAAGTATAAAATAGACGTAAGTACCTACTTTATACATGGAGTGCCTGGCAATCTGTCTTTCACAACTCATTATTGCACAATACACTTTGATGATGACTGTCAAAACTTTACGAATGAGAGCCTGGACCAAAAGCTTCAATGGATGGTCACCCATCCACGAACCAACCTCGGTAAGCGTTGCTTAACTTTGAAAATCGGTCCGTTCGGCTATTGCTCGTGTTATTTAGCTACGAGTACGGGCTCGTTCTTCTAGAATAGAATAGAATAGAATAGAATAGAATACTCTTTATTATGTACACCATAAAAATTACAGATATAAATCACCCCTTTCATAATGTCACCCCTTTTATAATGTTTTACACATTATAAAAGGGGTGACA
Source organism: Eugnorisma glareosa (assembly GCA_947578425.1). Lineage (NCBI taxonomy): Eukaryota > Metazoa > Arthropoda > Insecta > Lepidoptera > Noctuidae > Eugnorisma > Eugnorisma glareosa. The sequence continues at coordinate 3,936,272 of OX387967.1, forward strand.
CAATGGGTGGTCTTATCGCTAAAAGCGATCTTTTAAAGACAACCTTTGGATGGATTTAAGGGGGAAGGAGAGACAATACTGCAGGTAGCCTGTGGTGTACCATTTACATATATACAATAAATACATACATATACATACATAAAACATATTACACTTAAATACCTAAATACATTTTTATTATTATTATTTTTTATGATCAAGAAACAAGTGCGAAGAACTAAATTATAATACCTAATAAAAATTAAGCCTAAGGAGAGATACAGCTTTTTTATCATGCTTTTAAAAATTGGCAGAGATTGAGCACGCCTTACAGCCACTGGCAAAGCATTCCATAAACGAACTGCTTGAACTGTAAAAGACTTGTCATAGAAACTGGTGGAATGCATCGGCATCTCTAGTCTTAAGTTTTCCGATTTTCTAGCAATGTGAACTAAAAGTACTGTAATAAAAATATTTCAACCAGTCTCACAAAACAGTAGTAACACCCCGGATTGAGCTCGTACCATGATATCATTTGGTCTAATGCCCGAAGCCATTGCCGAGAGAACACGAAGCTACTTCGTCTATCTGTACCAACGTCTGTAACGACCATTGGAAAACGCTTTAGATTGGAAATTATTCTATTGTCGTTCAATGTATGGAATGGCACAGGAGTTATAGAGCTACAAGGATATTTTGGCGCTGGAATGACATTGACAAGGCGGCGTTGTTGGTAAAAATTCGCGTTTTTTTTTTTTGAAAAAACAATATGGCGTCATTCATTTTGATTTGAGAATCGCATCAAAAGATCCCTGTGCACCTATCTATCCTACTTTTTATGCGAAAGTTTGTGACGATGGATGGATGTGTTTGTTATTCTTTCACGCAAAATCTACTGAACAGATTTGAATGAAATTTAGCACACACATAGTTTATAACCTGGATTAACACATGGAATACTTTTTATCCCGGTAGTATGATCCTGTGAGACAATTATTGAGCTACACGCGGGCGAAGCCGCGGGCATAAGCTAGTCTTCTTTTGTCTTCTATCTGTGTATCTATACTGGGTAGAAACGACATCGACGCAGAAACGGTTACTAAGTGTTCAGTACATAATGCTGAACCACATACAGACATTTTTCAACGGTAATTAAAAAAGAACCGGCCCATTACGAGTCGAAGTCGCGCATGAATAATACCATCGTAATACGCGAACCCCCTTCAATATATATTTATTATTTTTGGTATAGCTTTCTTATATAGGTTTTAGTGTAATCTCTAGGCAAAGAACTATTTTTTGTATTTTTTTTTTCAAAATTTTCGAACCCGTTGTTTCGGAGTAAAGGGGCCAATGGTCAATTTTTGCCAATTTTCCTTAATAACTAAACTATATATCTTAAAATTACAAAAACAATTGGTTCAGCAGTTCCGGAGTAAATTGGCTGTGACAGACGGACAGACAGGCACGCGAGTGATCCTATATGGGTTCTGTTTTTTTCCTTTTGAGGTACGGAACCCTAAAAACAGCCATTTATTACAAAAGTGCAATCCCTACACGGTCAAAATGTATGTGGGGTTTGGAATTATGTACTTGTCACGACACGTGGTAACCATTTGTTATGTTGGTGTCCCTTCCACTCTGTGTAGATAAAAATCAACTCCAATCTCGCTAACTGGGGCTACCGCAATAAAACAGCAGCAGGGTGTGGTTGAGAGCAGCGTTCGTCCTGAGAGCAGCGAGAGCAGCGTTGGTCCTGAGAGCAGCGAGAGCAGCGGTGGCCCTGTAGTGGCGGCTCTGTTTTACGAATAGTAAGTCGCGGGTTCGAATCCAGCCAGGCGCATTATTTTGTGTAATTTATTTCATCACCACTACTCTCAAAACGGTGAAGGAAAACATTGTGAGGAAACCGGCATCTCCTAGAATCAAAAATTCGAAGACATGTGTATGACATCTACCAATCCACACTGGGCCTGCGTGGTGGATTATAGCCCATTCCCTCTCATAGAGACGAGGCCGTATGTCCCAGCAGTGGGAAAATTATAGGCTGATTATGCTGGGGTGTGGTAGAGGAGCTGTGTCACAAACTATGGTCCACCTCCTATCCTGCCCTCTTAGCCCAAAAACATGTAGCCCAAGTGACCTCTGCTTCGCCACCGACGACGCGGTGGAAGTGGAGAAGTTCTGGGCTAACAAAATATAAAAATTAGTCGTGCCAGCGACACGAAGAAGAATTGGCACAGTAATGTATGACGAAGTATGACTTGAGGTCGGCTCGACCGATTTGCCCGCTTTTTTTTTTATTATTTTCGTAATTTTCAGGACAAGATTATTATTATTTTTTTTTTTGGAATGTCCAACGGAAAAGTAGGAATGAATGGTATTTTTATGTAAAGGAGTATGTAAGGACCGTAGCAGGAGGCGTCCTATAATATTTTGAGAGAAAGGTGTGAGTTTGTGTGTTTAAAGGTACTTATTTATGTTTCTAGAGTGATTCATAAATGACTTACAAGAAGAATCCAAGCCAGAGATCCATGGTTTGAAGCCCCATACTTCATGGGGCAAAATGTTAATAGGTTCTTCCTATTGAAAATTTTCAGTAGCAACCCAAAGCTGGTTCATGATGATAGGACCTACCCAGCCCCTATACAAGTATACATGCCACTTTTACTGCGATGCAATAAACCTCATTAGACGAAAAAAAAAATAGTCCCTTAAAATATCTCGAAAAAAAAAAATGCATTAAATTGCTCCAAAGAGCTTCTTTCACCAAAAGGAATATCCTAAAATATAATTCCACAATCAAAATTGACGGCATCATTATTCCGTCGATACAATTACGGCGGACTCCGGAAACGGCAATACGCCTCGGTACGACGTTCCGTATTACCCCATTTGGCGTATTTGGCGTATCGGAGCCGGGTCTGCGTTTCATTATGAAAGTCTACGGCCTGATGAAACGTAATAATTACTCTGGAATTGGACAGTTGATGAGTTCTATAGAATATTTAAATGTTGTTATTTGAGAGTATTTTCGAGGTGGATCTTGTTCTAGTAGATTAATGAGTACCTTTAGGTAGTCACTGTTTGACTGCCTCGTTAGTCTAGAGGTCGCCCCCGTCCCTTCCCTGGTTCGGTTTTCGGGTCGAGCGAAGTGCTTTTGAGTTTTTCCATAAGGAATTTCTCAGTAGACAGTCACAGATTCTGGATTTGTACCCGGTTGATGGCAATAAGCTCGTTCTCTTTTACATAGGACTTATACATAATTGGCAAAATGTGGGTGTACCAACTATTAGGGTCACCTCTGCATAACGCTTCGAGGAGTCGGCTTCCAGTCTAACCGCATGCTGCTGAATACCAGTATTTTTCATGGAGCGACTGCCTATCTGACCTCCACAACCCAGTTAGTACTGGGTAATACGATTCCCCTTGGTAAGACTGGTTGTCAGACTTTCGAGCCACGGACTATTTGCAAAGAGTTATGTTTATGTCCCATGTATAATATAGGGGGCGAACCTATTGCCATCAAACGGGCACAAATCCAGACTCCGTGGCTGTAACTAAGAAATTCCTGATGGAAAAACCCAATAACACTTCGCCCGACCTGGGAATCGAACCCAGGACCTCATGCTCGCAGTCCAAGCACAAAATATTATATGAACATTAATTTGGACATCAATTTCAACTCTGACAGTCGACAGTCATATCATACAATCAAATCAAACTTTCATCCAAACATCCATTAACATCAAAAAATCTCCATAAAGGGGAAATGGAACACGTTAACTTGTTGATAGCACCGCAGTAAATAACGATATCTTCATACCATCAGTATGATTGGTCCCTGAAATACAAAAAAACCGGTCAAGTGCGAGTTGGAGTTGCACACTAAAGGTTCCGTACAACCGAACAATATTAACCACCTTGTAATACGTAATTATAAAGGTCGCGCAAAAAACACTGAAAAAATAAACATTTGTTGTATCGACCTACGATTGTAATCCCAGAAGGGTTAGGCAAAGTTATATGTAATAGTACACCCACATTTCGCCAGATATATTTAAGTCCTATGTAAAAGGTGGCGAATCGAACTCAGGACCTCTTGCTCAGAAGTGGTGCTTGCGACCACTAGACCAAAGAGGCAGTTTTTTTTTATACGGACGGTTTTTTTTTTGTGACAGACGGATGGACGGACAGACAGCGGAGCCTTAGTATAGGACCTCGTTGGCACCTTTTGTGTACGGAACTCTAAAAATGCGCACGATATGGACGAAAGCTATTGAAAATTAATTTTCAATATGGAGAGTGGTCCTAACTTTGAAATTCGTTTAATGGAGAGTGGGGACGAGACTTGCGGTTATTCGAAACGGGTTATAATAGTATACTTTATATCGAGGGACTAAACGAAGCCATAATATACCAGAGGTGGTTTGACTCCCGAGCGTGCGATGAGTCAATGAAACCGAGGGTATATTGAGTTGGCGTTTGGTCTCGAGGTGCTAACTGTACTTCTCACTTTGAGTGCGAGAAAAATAGTCAATTTAGTACAAAAACATTTAATTCAATTCAATTCAAAATCATTTATTTCAGGTACTTAACCCATATAAGAAACACTTTAGAAATAAAAATAAACAGACAATAACATAAATCACTACCAAAAACACAATTTAAATCAATACCAAATAATTACTTAATTAATAACAATAATAATTTACATTTCAATAAAAACAAATTTATTCAAAGAGTCTCTTATGTGCGACACTATATGTACCTTGTCTGTCACAGCAGTGCCGCACATAAGGACAGTCCAACCTATGAGCTTAGAACGGTATTGGAGCTGACCCGCACTCTGCGCACAAGGGACGCGCGGCGCTTCCGCATGGTCGCATGGTTAATAAATATCACTACGTAGTATAAAACAAAGTCGCTTCCCGCTGTCTGTCCCTATGTATGTATCTTTAAAACTACGCAACGGATTTTTATTTTGTTACTTCCTGAAGGCTTATAGCGATAGATACAGGTGCATTTATGTTCCTTTTGTGATGTGACAACACTGCAGCTAAAGCGTGCGGTTTTAGTCGTTAAGGAACCAAATTTTCCGGAGTATACTTCTACTCCGGCTTTTTGTCTAAGGGACCGGTCTTTCTTCTAAATCGTGTGGTTAGTGCCTAACCTGCTGTCAGAGCTTATACCGCCCAGAGGCCTCTGACTTGACTTTACATGCCGTCGAGAAATATCTCTCAGGCATCCTGATTCCTCACAATGTTTTCCTTCATCGAAGCAAGTGATAATTATGCAATACGCACATGAATCCGAAAAATGAAGGTGTGTGTCTTGAGTTTGAACTCGAGACCTATGGTTTGATAGTCCGACAGTCACACCACTAGGCTATCACTGCTTATCGTTATCGCTGATAAGACTGACCCTTTGTTTAGACTCCCTGATATGCATGAGTTTACAGAAAACGGTGCCGTTTAACAGCCTGTCCTAAAACCAAAACATAGAGAGAAAAGAATTGGAAAGACAGCATGCACTGAACCGATTCGATTTAGATTTAATTTGGTCTATTTTGTCACGTCCTAAATCGGATCTGGCAAAACAGCTTGCAGTTTGGCAGTAGGGAATCCCATTCGTTACAGGTAGTCAGTTGCCCGAAAGTCTGACAACCAGTCTTACCAAGGGGTATCGTATTACCCAGTACTTGTGAAGGACAGATGTCGCTTCATGTAAAATAATGGTCCTCAGCTGTATCCGGTTAGACTGGAAGCTGACCCCAACATTATTTAGGAAAAGGCTACGCAGATGATGATGTTGCATTGTTTAAGATACAATGAGGTTGTCGTGTCCTTGTGGATAAAAACTCAATAAAAAATAAAGAGACAAAAACAAAACATGACATCGTGTGGTCTTTGATTACGACCCAGTTACTCTCACAGAGAGGAGTTGCGTCCCAGCAGTGGGGACATTATGGGCTGAAAATGTGATTGATAAACCATGAAAACTTTTGAAGGATGATATGAGAAGATAGTTCGGTTTTTAAAAGTGAAAAGTGTTTAAAGTCATTTTTTTATTAGGTTTTCGTTCGAGAGTTCATTTAGTCAAAGTTGCGCTTTATAAAGCGTACTATCAGTCCTTTTACACCTGTAGCCTGTGGGTTAACTATACACAGCGAACATACAGCGATCTGCGCGTTCAATACAATAACGCGTTCGGCAGCCCCATCAGCACTGGGTGGGGCTGCCGCGCCACTGCTGCGCCTCCGCGATGTTCGCGGCAGCTGACACAGACGGCTTTGCGGCCATCATGCGCAAACGATGCGCATCTATCAGGCGCCGCACGCGCGACAAGCCCAACACTAACTTGCGCGCGCTGGATGACCGGTGGGACTCTCCGATACTGGCACGTTGGATACGGCTGCACGCAGTCGTGTTTAGTTATTTGCCACCATCATCGGGAAGTCCGGACCTGCCACTTTTCTTTTAATAAATGTTTAAAAAATCATTATTTATTACTAACACTAGTTTGTAAGCTCGCAATTTTACTAACAAATATGGATGTAATCTTAGGATGAATCTGAAATAAATGATTTATTATTATTATTAATTGCTCAGTATCAAAATAGATTATGAACGTTTAGGACTTCTTGAGCACTTCCCTCATTTTGTGATGGTTTTGCTCATCATCATTCTCCTGCCCTTATCCCAAGTTATTCGTGGTCGGCGCAGCATGTCTTCTTCTTCCATACTTCTCTATTACTCGTCATCTCTTCAGACACCTCCTTTCGTGCCATATCATTCTTCTCACAGTCCATCCATTCAGCCATGTTCTGTTTTTTTGGTATCCAAAAACAAACTATTAATACTAAATGCATGCACGATCATAGATGACACTTGTATACAACCTTGCAAAATCTTGATACGCGAAAAAAATCTTTAGAATAACAAAAAAAAAACTACAATTCTTTGTGACGACAAATTGCAGAATCCACATTTGACACACTTACGACTTCTCTTTATACATATCCAAGATAATATACTCATGTTACTCGTACATACAGATAGTCGTACATAACGCACATAAATACAATGATAATCATTTACTTCACACTAACATTAAACTATTTACGCTAAAACTTTTGTTTCTTAGGGTTGGCAACATTTTAGACTATATCTTAAACGGGGTATTTGGTTCCACTTACAGTGTTTATGTGGTTATGTATTTATGTGAACTGCTTGTCTGGTCTAATGGTCGCAAGCACTGTTGCGGAGCATGAAGTCCTGTATTCGATTGCCGGGTAGGAAAAACGTGTTATTGGGTTTTCCGCCCGGAAATTGAAAGAAAGAAAGAAAAAGTATTTAGTAGACTCATACAAGACAAAACAAGCCTATTGATATCAACTGGTCACAAATCCCAATTCTGGTGTCCGACTGAGAAATTAAATAAGTAATAAAAAAAAACAAATCAAATAACAAAACAAACAATATTTTTTTTTATTAACTTAATTTCTCAGTCGAAGACCAGAGTTAGGATTTATGCCCGGTTGATGTCAATAGGCTCGCCCCTATTACAAAGGACTTCAATATAAATGACGAAATTGGGGTGTAACTGCTTTAAGCACACCTCTGCCTTACCCTTCACGGATTAAAGGCGTGTTCTTATGTTATGTAAATTCTCAGAATGTCAAAACAATTTTTAAATAAACCATCTCGCCAAGAGGTTCCGCACACTTTTTAGGAAGCCGCAAGGCACTTATTGTCCCCGTCATTACGATCACTTATGGTTCCGCACCCCAGGGTTAAAAACGGGACCCTAATACTAAGACTCCACTGTCCGTCTGTCAGGCTGTCTGTCATCTGGCTGTATCTCATGAACCGCGATAGCTAGACAGTTGAAATTATCACATATGATTATTGCTGTTGCCGTTCTAGCAACAAATACTAAAACAGAATAAAATAAATATTTAAAAAAATAATTGAAAATACAATATAGGATCTCAGCAGGATTTTTTTTTTCGTGCGCTTTAGCGCCTAACCTGGCAAGTGTCAGTTTTCATACCGGACATGAGCCTAGGATTGGGTTTTCATGCCGTCGAGAAATATCTCTCAGGCATGCTGGTTCGGTTTCCTCACGATGTTTTTTTTCGCCGAAGCAAGTGAGAGGTGCATCGGGAAAAAGTGTGTTTCTGGTCGTATGCATGCAAAATATTATTGTCTCTACAAAATTTTTGTCAACCCTACCATCTGCCATAAAGCACCACAAGCGTATTCACACTAATTTATTTACTCAACCAAGATACGACATTAATTACGAAGTAAATCAAGATTTATTTGAATTAAAATAACATTTGTGTCTCATTTGGTGTAATGTACTGTGAGCTTTAGTCCCAACTACTTCTGTATATAATAAAGATATATAACAAAATGAGAGTCACGGATGCGTGCAGGTGCATCAAATGTACACTTATACAGGGTGTAACAAGACCCTTAACGAAGCCGTTAACCAAGCATTATATACACCAAACTAGTAACTCTACACAAAAATTATTGCTGAATAACGACTTTTGAAAAAAAAGTCGTCCTACGTCGTCGTGAGTCCTACGACTCAAGGTAACGAACACAAAACATTGTGCTGATGGATGGATTGTATAGTACGGAAGTCGTAGAGGTGTATAAAGTAAAAATCTCAAATTAAAAACATGTATTTATAAAACAAAACTTAAAAAAAGTTGGAACTTGGACCCTCAATATCTCCGTAATTAGAAGGTTCTCAGGTATAAAAAGTAGAAACTTTGACCCCCAATATCTCCGTAACTAGAAGGTTCCCAGGTATGGTATAAAACAAAAAAAATATGGCAATGACGGGGAAAACAAATGCCTTTTGGCTTCGTTAAGCGTCTTGTTACACCCCTTATATCTCGTACATTTCTTCTCTTCTTCTTCAACCTTTGGCCACCCAATCCTGAGTGTAGGTCTCTTCCAAATCTCTCCACTTATTGCGGATTTATGTCATGGCTATCCAGTGTCTTCCGGCCAATTTAATGAGATCGTCTGTCCACCTAGTCGGTTGTCTTCCCACATTCCTCCATCCCGTCCGTGGTCTCCACTCCAGCACTACAGTCTACGGCTTTATGACTCGCCCACTTCCACTTTCTTTTTGCTATCACAGCGGGAACAAAATTGTAGACTTCTCGTTGACCACACCAGTAGGGCTAGTAGTGGGGCCAACGAAACGATTGTTTTGATTTTTCCCGTTTGCCTCACAAGTGGGGCAATGCCAGTGAGGTCAACGGGAATACACCCACTTTTGCTATGTCTAAGTCCCGTTTGTCTCCATATTTCGGTGTTTTTCACTCGGTTGCAGAGGGAGATGCCCATCATGGCTCGTTTCATAGCTCCCTGAGTAGTTGGTATGCTGCGGATAGTGTATTTGGTGAGCGTTCAAGTTTCAGCCCCATACCTCATGTCTTGCTCACGTTTCTGGCTCTCGTACACTGGGCGACTGTAATTGGAACCATGGTCGCTGCGACTAACACTGACACTCATAATGCAGATGTATCGATGACACTTTGAGAAAAGGGACGGCGTTGTTTGCCTCCTACAAAAATACGGGGTGGATGGGACATCGACGCGAAAACGTTTACCACATTGAAATTATTCACCGGTGTTTTTTATTAGATTTTTTCTTAGGTATTGCACTTTCCTAGGAAAAAGCTGTTTTAAAAAAAATAACTGATGAAAAATGTTTATATGCTCAGATTGATGTATTGAATAAGTGATAACAGTTTTCGCGTCGGTGTCCTATCCACACCGTATATTGGCTGGTACGATAAAAGATGGTGATCAGTAATCAAAATTTGCGCAATCTAGAGGGGCTCTCCAAGATTAAGCAGCCGTAAGTCTTTGTGTAACATAGAATGCTTCTCTTTAATGCCCTCATTTTGTCACTCTACTTACCTAGGACAACAGGTCTCGTCAAACGCGAATGCACCAAGAAATTGGAATGTTTCCAAAATACAAACAATCGGCGTGAACTTCACAAATAGCTGCTGCATTTAATATCTAATTTTATTTACTAGCGTAACACTATTGCTTGGAATAGTTCCACGTCTACGTTGGTATATAGAACTATTTGTTCAATAAGTTAATTCTAGAATGATTCCGGTTTCACTGTGATTTGTGCTTAGATGTTGGTACAAATAATGCAACACGCGTTTTTTTTAAAGCTTTTTGAAACGATTGGTCGAGAGTAAACATTTAGCATCTACGTAGTCTGTTCCCAGCTATACTGGGGTCGGCTTCTAGTGCACCCGGGTGCAGCTGAATACCAGTATTTTACATGGAGCGACTGCCTATCTGACCTCCACAACCCAGTAAGAACTGGGTACTGGGTACTGAGTGGGAACTGGGAACTACAATACAAGGAGTATTATTATTATTTAGGTACGACTGGTAGTCGAGACTTTCGGGCCACTGACTGCTTGTAATGACTGACAAAGATCCACTTATAACAGCCGGGACCAACGGCTTAACGTGCTTTCCAAGGCACGGAGCTCGGTATGTAATGGGTGTTCAGCCATCCGCGTACCAGTGTAGGCAAGGACGGCTTAGCTTTAAGATGGACTCGATCTACTTTTAGCACCAATCCACTCCTCCGAAAAAATGTGATTAAAAGATTATGATAAAAAACGTCTCCATCGAGAACTTACAGCAACTAATTTAGCAGTGGTTTTCTTTTTCTTACTTTATATAGTTCTTTTTAATCCTGTTCAAGACGTCGCCGCCTCGGGCTGACTTTAGCTTTCAATATTATTTCTGTGAAAGTATATTGATTTTATTAGCGGTATAACTTTGTCGCGTTAGTTCCGATTTTTGTTAAATAATAAAGATACCGATGCTTTGTTAACCCATTTTTAGGGATTTTCACCATTTGGCTACAAAATTATTTTATACTAGCTGTTGTAGCGTTCGCGTTTTGGTCGGAAATTATCAATTATCAATTTTTTAAATTGAAATATAGCCCATGGCACTCGGGGATAATGTATCTTGCTATAAGTGAAAGAATTTTTTAAAATCGGTTCAGTAGATCCAGAGATTACCCCCTACAACCACACAAACTCACAAACTTTACCTCTGTGTAAAATTAGCATAGAAAGTATACATATAGATAGATAAAATTAGATTAATGGGGAAGGCAAGTCAAAGCTGATTATAGATGGCGTGTCCATAGCTTAGTCCCAATCTGACCAATGTCGTCAAGCTATTTTGAACTATAAAATGACATTGACAGATCTTCAACCAATGATGTTGCTTGGTACAAGCAAGCTAGCGCCATTAGATCTACGGTTGCCTTCCCCATTGTCCCCTTGAATTGGTAATTAATAACAATTATTTTCTTTTTACAGGTACCTTTTTGGGCTTCACAACCAGTGTGAATATTAAAAGTAAGTATATTTAAATACTCATTTGTTTTAAAAATAAATCACGATTCCGTTCGAATTTCGAAGTGATGTATGAAGCAGCAACAGTAACACTAAAAAGCTATTAGAAATTATAAGGATTTTGTGAGATCCTATAAACTGGGCCAGGTTAGAAACTGCTTGGATTATTTCTTAGATCAAATGCATAATAATTCACATACGCAAAGTTTAAATATAACAATAGCATTCCGTGTATAATAGTTGTATAAATTCTAATTGACTTTGACAAAACGCTGGCAGACTTTAGATTAATGGCGACTGCGGCAAAATAGCAAGAATTGTTGGTTTGTTTCACAGTTTTAAAGTATTTCAGGCAGAAACAAATGGGTTAGTGAGACGAGGAAATAAAGATGTATGTTGTTTAACTTTCGTTTATATATTTTTTCGAAAAAGACAGAATTAGTTACGGAAACAATCAATTATGAAAGACTTTGTTGAATTTAGAAGAAAGAATCGGGTCTTTGACCTGGGGGCCTAAAATGGCTTCTTTATCAGAATCATAATATGAATCACGTTAAAAATTTAAAATGCTTAAAATGGTCTTTATGGTTATGACTACAAAGTCCATTTTAAGAGTTTTATATTTTTAACGGTCTTTATGGTTATGACCACAAAGTCCATTTTAAGAGTTTTAAATTTTTAACGTGATTCATATTATGATTCTGATAAAGCAGCCATTGTAGGCCCCCTGGTGACGGGTGAAATATCCAGAAAAATATGAAAATTACGTCGCAAAAGTATAACCGCTTGTTTTTTTTTAAATTCTTTTAAAAACGAAAACATTGGTTCGTTGGATCCTTCAGGATCAAAAAAAAAATACCGACTCACTCAATCTTAAGTGTGTTCGGGTTAAGAATTCCGACTTTCACCCATTTCCACGTGAATACATTCATGAATACATGACTTGCATGTGGTTAACTTTAATGTTAACGGAATTCACTTTCAAACAAATTCACTACAATTATGTTTATTTAAAGGGTGTAACTAGACTCGTAATTAAGCCCAAAGGCAGTTGTTTTCCCCATCATTGCGATAATTTTTTTGTTATACACCATACCTGGGAACCTTCTAGTTACGGATGAGTTACGGAGATATGGGGGCTCAAAGTTCCAACTTTTTCAGAGTTTTTTTTTTTTAATACCTACGTGGTAGTAATTTAATGTACGATTTTTAAACACCTCCACGACCCCCGTACTATTCAATCCATCCATCAGCACAATGTTTTGAGTGCGTTACATTGAGTCCCACCGCAAAACGTGACTTCACGCCCCAAAAATAAAGTTGTGTTCCAGCAATAATTTTTGCGTAAAGTTACTTAGTTTGATGTACAGAATGCTTGGTTGACGTCCTCGTGAAGGGTTCGTTACATACAATTTAAGTGTCATAGCTTTTTACTGAATGCATATCATAAAAGTATATACGGTTCTTATGTACTCAGTATGTCTGCGTGAAACTGCTGGACCGATTTTGAAGGGTCTTTTAGTGGCAGATAGGTAGCTGATGTTATAAGGAGTAACTAAGGCTACTTTTTAAAAACGGATTAGGAATCTTTGCAAAAAAGATTAAAAACCAATCAAATACATTCATAGTTTATAATAATTTCACACGGACGAAGGTCGCGGGCAACAGCTAGTATTTATAACACTAATTTACAAAAAAAAAAGAATGTTTTATCATATTTTGTACCCTATTTAATTAATACTATTATATACATTAAAATGTATAAATTAAAATAACGTAAAGTAACGAACTTAAGAATAAATTTAAAAATTTAAAAATCTTCTCCTCAACGCTGTCAACTGGTAATGTACCCAAGAGACTGGCGGCGTTGCCACGTTGTATGGCAATGCTAAGCCTTTGGCCAAGGTAAAAGCCAGACTTTGGGTCACGGGAAGTGTCAGATAAGCGATTTGAAATATCCTTGAAAAGGCTGTGAGCACTTGGACCCCACGGTCCTAGAAATTGAACCCCAAACGTCTCGAAAATATAGTAGAATAGTCATATACAAAAAAATAAAAATAATGTGACTTGAACTTCCTTCTAAAGACGAGTTTCCAAATAACCGCTTTCAAAAGTACCCCCTGTTATTTTATCCAAACCAATAACACACTAAGCTCTCAAACTCGAACTCAAACAGACAAAACTACATCAAAGCTTCTCCCACTCACCCACAATGGCGAGAAAATAACTTCATCCTCAAACATATAACAAATAAATGTTATATTATAACTTTCTTTGCGGCAAACTCAATTGTGTGTAAAATACTACGCCTTTGAACTCTCCGTTGACTGTAAAAACCTTGTACTTAAAAGTTTTTTTATTTCTTTCCGTAGTAAGAGGAAATATTTATTCAGAAAGCAGGAAAGGATATGCAAATGAACAGTTAAACATGGTGATTTTGTGTGAATTTATGTGGAAGAAGGTCACAGCGAGAGCAGCGGTGGCCCATTGGTGGCAGCCCCGACTTATGAACAGTAAGTCGTGGGTTCGAACCCAGGCTGGCGCATTACTTTGTGTAATTTATTTCATCACCACTGCTCTCGAAATCGGTGAAGGAAAACATCACCAAAAAATCGAAGACATGTGACATCTACCAACCCGCACTGGGCCCGCGTGGTAGATTATAGCCCATTCCTTCTCATAGAGAGGAGGGCGTGTGTCCCAGCTGTAAGAACATTATAGGCTGATTATGCTAAGGTCACAGCTTTCGGCTTATTTGTAAGATTATTTTTAAATCTAAATTGGATATACTTGAAGATGCTGAATTAATATTGCATCTGTTTTGGAGTTTTTCTTGAATATTTAGGAATATGTTGAAAACTCATAATTTAAAATCACGCTTGTTTCCCCAGCGGGTTAGGCAGAGCTTCACCATTTACCTAATACTAATATTATAAAGAGGTAAAGTTTGTGAGTTTGCGAGGTTGTAGGGGGTAATCTCTGGATCTACTGAACCGATTTTGAAAATTATTTCACTAATAAGAAGCTACATTATTCCTGAGTACTATAGGTTATATTTACAACGTGCCCGTGTCATAATTTCTGACTTAAACGTTAGCGAAGCCGCGGGCAACAGTTAGTGTGAAATAATGTCACGATGTTTTCTTTTACCATCAGTAAATATTAAACCTAAGATTGGCTACCATAATAAAAATAGAAGAAAGGTAAACTATGGATGGTAATGAGAGCAAGATACATTTCTCAAAGGCTTTTAGGTTTTATGATGAGAATTTTTCGTAGCTATTCGGTTTTTACGAGAGCTTTTTAATCACCACTTTTTTGGCATAAACACAAGTCAGTTTATTATTTACTAAGCAGGGGCGTACCCAGGCTGCGGAACTGGTCGAAAGAGATACTGTGGCCCTGGAACACAAAGTGCAAAGAAGGAACATGGATGGGTTTTGGTCAGTACAATTCTGACACTTTCGTCCACCCAGAGCGCAGGGGTCATTTGATGATTTCTCATCAGAAAAAAAGGCCGTACCCAGGATTTGTATTTGGGGGATGGAGGGATGAACAGTGCCAGCCGAGCCAGAACAATCACATTTTCAATTGGGGTAAAAGCGATTAAGTAATTCATGAGACACATACGATAACAGCGAGCTCGAAATATAACGATTCTCTTATGTTAGGCCCACCGACAGAACTAGGACAATTGACTTACTGACCGGGCACAACGTTCCAAAATGGGTCATTTCCCGGTATACCGGGACGTATATACGTACGCCTTATCCTGAGACAAATATAAAACGCATCATAACAAAAAAGGCATTCCAGGTTATTGACCCACAACCTGTTACTTAAGAAGTAGATCGACTTAACCAAGAGATCCAAGAGTAAACAACACAATTTACCCTACCACACATATCAGTATGAAAATTGACTAGAAACTCCTTGACATAGATATTCCAACCTATTTCCCGTATACATTAGTTTATATGGGGTATAAGTGTAGGGTTACCATTTCAAAATTTTAAAAGTCCTGACAAAAACCCGGATATATTTGAAAAAAGTCCTGACGTTTTTACTTTAGTCTTTATTTTTTCGGTAGTCACTTTTTCTATTAAAAACTAGCTGTTGTTCACGTGAAATTATTGTAAAAACAATCAAAAATCAATCAATCTCAATCAATGGGTTTTAATTTTATTTGCACGGAACCCTAATCCTTTTCTTAAATAAAAGTAGCCTGTTTTAATTACTCCTTATAACATCTATCTGCCAGTTAAAGACCCGTCAAAATCGCTCCTGAGGTTTCGGAGATTCGCCGGGACAGACACAAAAAAAAAGTTTTGTTTTTTTTTTGTTTTATGTGCCGTGTGTAAAAGAAGAATAAGAATAAAGAATATACTTTCATAAAATGCATTCATTTTGATTTACTTCAAATTGATTTATTTGGACAGATAAAATATTTAAAAAAATCTCTTCAGTTGATATTTCGAGACAAATGACAAGGCCAGAAAAAGTCGAGCAGACTTTTCTGACACTTGTCATTTGTCCCGACTTTTTCGAGTGCCGAAAAGCCTGATATTCCCAGAAAAATCGGGACGGATGGTAGCCCTAGGTATATGTGAACACTCGTGCGGTGCGCAATCAGACGGACGTCCGGTTTTGCAACCGGTATACGGGATACTATCGAGCCTACATCGGGAGGGAAAGTTGCTTGGAATATTTGTAGATTATAATATTAAATAGGAAATAAGATGTGGGTTAACATCAATGTGATGGGTATAACTTTACAGCGTTCAGCTCCCTTGTTTATACAAAAGAGTCTTAACTGCCTAGCCTCTTACAAACTTTATTAGGGTCGGCTTCCAGTCTTACATGCAGCTAAATATTTTACAAGCAGTGACTGCTTATTTGACCTCCACAGCCCAGTTAGTACTAGGTAATACGGACTAGGTAGGGCTGGTTGTCAGACTATCGGGCCACTGACTACCTGTAACGACTGTCAAAGCTCTACAAATGATGAAATGACAGCCGGAACAGCTTAGCGTGCTTTCCGAGGCACAGAGGAAACTCGGTATACATCAGGAATTTTTCAGCAGCAGCCACGGAGTCTGGATTTGTGTCCGGTTGATGGCAATAGGCTCACCCCCTAATACATGGGACTTAAACATAATTGGCGGAATGTGGGTGAACTATTAGCTACACCATTGTCTAATTCCTCGGAGATTGCAGACGTTATGTCATGTTGACGCAAAACAAAAGAAAATTACAAGCCTTTTAATAAAGCCGTAGATACATTTAAAATGTAATCTCTGAAGACCCCAACACATTATAATGAAATAAAAAACTATTCATCAAAATGCCATTTGGGGGTCCTAAAATACTTTGCATAACGAGGGGGATCAAGGTCTAAAACCCTTCAGTGAACATAAGGGGCAAGGGTTACCCGGCATAAAATATTTCAGCAAAAATTGGGATCCCTCTGAATTTAATTTGGAAATAAAAATAGATTCGGGATAATGGGTCTATAATTATTATTTTAATGAAATAATTGCTTGTTGGAGCTAGTTTGGTAAGAAATTTTTAGTTTTTTTTACTTGAACGTTTTAGGAGATACCAGAGACCTGGCCTGTCCTTTTGCACAATTTTTTCGACGTGAAAACCTATGATATTTCTTTATTAACACGGTCACACACACAGTCGAGGAGTTCGTGCCGCTCGGGTCGATGTTCAGGTGAAGCCGCGCTTGCCTGGGTTGGTCCGTGGATGGGTGACCATCCAGTTTCGTTCGTGCCTCGGAAAGCACGTTAACCACGAGCTTCTTAGACTTGAGTTTAGTATCGTTATATTGATAATCTTTAGCATAAAAACCTCATTAGTGTTTCTGGTGATTGAAATTTTCATTTATTAATTTCTTCATGTTATTTGATACATTTTTAAATATTATAATATTACAGGGTGTAACAGGACCCTTCACGAAGCCGTCAACCAAGCATTATGTACATCAAACTAAGTAACTTTACGCAAAAATTATTGCTGGGAAACGACTTTTTTTTTGGGGTCAAAAATCACGTTTTCCGGTGGGACTCAATGTAACGCACTCAAAACATTGTGCTGATGGATGGATTGAATAGTACGGGGGTTGTGGAGGTGTTTAAAGTAAAAAAAAAAAAACATAAAAAACTTGCATTTAAAAAAAAAAAAAACTTTCTAGAACAAAAAATGATCGCAATGACGGGGAGAACAGTGCCTTTCGGCTTCGTGAAGGGTCTTGTTACACCCTTTATATAAACTTAATAAAACAAAAAAAATAGTGGTCCGCCGGTGATGGAAGCAGGGTCCAAGATACCGGTGGTTAGGGCTCCAGAGACAGGAACCTCCTCACTATGCGGGCCGTATCGACTGCCTTCTGAGTCAGGCCCTTGATCCAACCGCCTAAGGAGAGAAAAAATTGTAAACTCTAACTAACTCTAACTCCGTCTCGAATTAATGAGTTTCTTTCATTTCATAAAATTTATTATTAAACAATTAGCAATTAACTTAAAAAGGAAACTCCCGTAAAGGAAACTACCTTTGATATAAGGTAAGGTTTATTTAATTAATGACCCGCCAGATAACATGGAATCAAAATTTTGGCCCAAATTCAAAGAAAGTTGAGCAGCCTTGCTATATATCATATTTTTTATACAGTCCCCAGTTTACCCAACTTAATAATCTGTAAACGGACAGTACGGATACATTTCCACGATGTTCGAATTTCAAACTGATGTCGTTAGCTTTTTGCAATGATAAAAAAAAAACAAGAAGCGATCGACAATCCATTAGCAATGTCCAATTGCAACAGTCTGAAACATTAGCGCCTCGGATCCAACTACAAATGGTCCTGTAAAAACTATTACCTTAGGAACCATTAACTTTTTCTACGCTTCGTATTGACTTAAAGATCGTATTAAGAATTCATTTCGTTTCAAATCGGTACAATCCTCGTACCGTCTTGTATTAATGAGGTTCTTTATTTAAGAAAATTGGACCTTTTCAGGACTTTCTTACAGTATAATTTCGCTTGGGTCGTGTAAGAACATTAAGGTGCTAAGTATGTATTGATTTTATCTTTGGTAATAGAAAGTCGTGAGGCGATGTTATCTGTGATTATCCTGATTTCCCGTGGGTTGGTTAATATTTTCTTAGCACGTGATTTGTTGTGACATTTGTTCGTTTTTTAGTTGAAAACAGAGAATATAATAGTCTATAAATAACGTATTTTTTTGACTTCTCCTCCGGCATATACCTACCTGTGGTTAACTTTCAGAAGCTTCTAGGCATTTCAAGTATAATTAAATCGTAGGTAAATAAGTAATTCGGTACTGAAACTTTAATACTATTAGGATTATAATTATTTTAGGATTATAGGGCTATCCAGAGTTGTGCCTAATAGTACATCCACGTTTCGCCGGTTATGTTTCAAGTCCCTTGTAAAAGGGGGAAGCCTATTGCTATCTACCGGTCACAAATACAAACTCCGAGACTGCTATTATGAAATTAGTGATGGAAAATTTAAAAAGCACTTTGTCTGACCTGGAAATCGAACTGAGGACCTCACGAGGACCAACGAAGTAATCTTTTTGAATCAGTCACATTTTAACGCTAAAAGTTTTCTCTGAAGACCGACGATGTAACATTTAATCTTTGTTACACTATTGCTGTCCTCTTATTTCTATCCAAAGATTTTTCTGGATCATCGAACCATTGTTATAACCTACATTTTCAAATACAATTTTATTTTAGTTTATTTTCTATCTTGGCCCTGTCATTAGGACAAATGGCCGGTCATCAAGGACGATAAAATCAAAGTAGCGAGACATCGATTTGTCTGTGAGACATTCACCCTGAAACTATCGGAGTGGCACATGACCTAACGGATATAATAATTCAAATTGTAGAATTTAACGTGGTTTGAATTTTTACTATTCTTGAGCGTGGTTTGCCAAAGGGCGATGGAGCGTAGCGACAGCATTCGCAATAGCGCAATGCGCTCAAAAGCTGTAATCACTGATGTGGGCTATAAGACTGCTGAGTTGAAGTGGGATTGGGCGGGTCATGTCTGTAGAATGCATCAGGACCGATGGGCCAGAGTCGTCACGCAGTGGGTGCCAGAAGACGGGCGTTGTCGCCGAGGGAGGCCTAGAAAACGCTGGCGTGACGACTTAGAGGTGTTTGAGAGAAGAGGAGAAGGCTATGGAGGAGGTATTTGCCCAGCAGGGCTGAGAAAAAAAAATTGAGTGATAGCCTAGTTGTAACGGGTCCGACTTTCCTGTCGATGATTGTGGGTTTGAAAAGGGTTGCGTTAAATTGTATCATAATCAGCCTGTAGTAATGTTCCCACTGCTGGGTCACACGGCCACTTCTCTATGAGAGGGAGTGGGCTATAATCTACCACGCAGGCCCAGTGCGGGTTGGTAAATGTCACATGTCTTCGAATTTTTGGTTCTAGGACATGCCGGTTTCCTCACGATGTTTTCCTTCACCGTTTTGAAAGCGTGGTGATGAAATAAACTACATAAAGTAATGCGCCTGCGTGGGTTCGAACCCACGTCTTACTGCTCGTAAGTCGGGGCCGCCACTGGGCCATTGCTGCTCTCGAAGTTAAATTATATACTTTACTTTATAACCATTCTCAAAACTGTGAAGGAGAATATTGTGAGGTAACCGCAAGTCTTATAACCAGAAATTCGAAGACGTATGACGTCTACCAATGCGCGTGGTGGATTATAGCCCATTCCCTCTCATAAAGAGGAGGCCGGTGTCCCATAAGTGGGAACGATTATGCATTCAGATTTACCAGCCATAGGTTTTAGGATACTGAAAAAACAGCACATCTTTTGAGTATCAATAGCAGATTGTTGCATCGAGCGCAAAGTGAGTTATTACATGAGTGTTATTTTGGTGCCCGACCGCAGACGAGGGCACTAAATTAACACGAGTGCATTCATTACTCACTTTAGCAAGGTGCGTAATCTACTTTTCTTTCAACTACCAATCTACCTACCTTGATAAAATATACCTACTCAAAATAAAAACTCAAGTTAATGAAAACAAAGTATCTCGCGACTTTTGTGGCAAAAGGTTATTAACAATTTCATTTGCAGCTGTTTTATACTTTCTGGAGTTGAATTCATACCGATATCGCTGTCTATTTCCATTTTTTTAACTTTTCTTGCTAAATAAGAAGTATCAAAGTTTTACAATTTATGGTACATAATGCGCGCCATTTGTATTTTTTTTTTTTCATCAAGTCGATTTTATTCAGCCGATTTTTATTTTCAGCCAGTATCTTTTTGATCAAATACATACATTTTTTAATAAACGTAATGGGAGATAATAAATCTCTGTGGTAAATTAATAATAAAAAATAAAAAAGAACAGTGCATTCATGAAAAACTGTGCAACAATGAGATTTCATATAACATTTCTGCACTGTTTTGGTTCTAAGCAAAAAAGACGTCCTTTGTGATCGGTTTTGTAGTGATTAATGATAACATTACTACGTAGTTGAAAGAAAAATCTATTTCGTTTCTCAATAATATTCTTTTTATAAAACATCACAAATCATTAGGATCAAAGAAAACAAAAGAAAGCGCCCCTTTATTTTACAGAAAATTTAAAATTCTGCCGGAATGAATTCGGAAATGTATTTAATACGCAATTTTCTGGGGTGAAGGGTTACTCAACATTTTTGTCAGTCTATTTCCTGTTAGGACGCCCCTTGGACAGCCTGATGAAGTTTCAAACAAGTTAGGGGTGTTCCTGAAAGGTTACAAATTGTTTTTGACAGGTTATTTTTGACCACCAGAGGGCGGAGACGAGAATGTTGAGATGGATGTGTGACAAGAAACGATAAAGTACCTAAGGAATGAGTAAACAGGGTGTAACAAGACCCTTAACGAAGCTGAAAGGCACTTGTTCTCCCCGTCATTGCAATGTTTTTTTTGCTCTAGACTATACCTGGGAACCTTATAGTTACGGAGATATTGGGGGTCAAAGTTCCAACTTTTTCACAAGTTTTTTTTCTAAATAAGTACATGTTTTTAATGAAAGATTTTTACTTTAAACACCTCCACGACCCCCGTACTATTCAATCCATTCATCAGCACAATGTTTTTAAAGCATTACATTGAATCCTACCTTAAAACGTGATTTTTTACCACAAAAAAAAGTCGTTTCCCAGCAATATTTTTTGCGTAAAGTTACTTAGTTTGATGTACAGAATGCCTGGTTGACAGCTTCGTGGGGGTTACATCCTGTATTTCAGGAAGTTTGAAAGTGGCGCCTATTAAAGAAAAATTGAAAGGAAGTCGTTTGGCTTGGTATGGACATGTAATGAGGAGGGATGAAATGCATGTGACTAAAAGAGTGACGGATATAAATGTTGATAGATAGAGAGGAAGGCCAAAGAAAAGATGGATGGATTGTGTGAGGAATGACATGAAAGAGAAAGGAGTAAATGATGCCGTGACGTCTGAAAGGGGGAGAATGGAGGAAGAAAACGTGTTGCGCCGACCACAAGTAGAATGGGACGAGGGCACGAAGATGGTGAGAGGGTGGGGACGAGTGATGACGGTTTTGTTTTTCTACAACCGATTTTTACTTTTGACTTATTGTTTGCTCATGACAATCCAACACATTCGTCACAATCGTTCTATCACGTTATTGCTAGTAGAATGTCACGTCATTGTTGATTAAAAAAAAAAATTAAATGTTTAATAAAAATTAAATAATTTAGAACACCGTGGACTAAATTGCGCTTCACACGTATTTATTTATTTTAATATCAGTATAGGCTCTAGGAAACTTTTCTAACATGGTCAAAAACTAGATCAGTGCCCAATTAACGGCAATAGGTTGGCCCCTATTTCATGGAAATTTTATTGTGTAGTCATCTGCCTAGCCTTTTCACAAATTTATTGGGGTTGGCTTCCAATCTTACCGGATGCAGATGAATACCAGTGTTTTACATAGAGCAGCTGTCTATCTGACCTCCACAACCAAATTATTGCTAGGTAATACGATACCCGGTACTACCCGGTACCCGGTATTGATTACGCTGATGCCTGCTATTTGGATGCCACTGAGGAGCTGTTGAATAAGCTCGAGCGTTTGCAAAATCTTTGCATCCGTTTTGTGTTTGGTCTGAGGAAATATGATCATGTTTCTCAGTTCCGCAAGGAACTCAAATGGCTCCCTATTCGTCTTCGCAGGAATACTCGGATATTATGTCTCCTATACAACATCCTTTATAACCCTTCATATCCTAGCTACCTGCGCGATCGTTTTTCGTTTACCCGCCCTTCTGATGCTCTGTGTAGATCCCACCTCAGGCATCATCTTAATTTCCCATCCCATAAAACCGAATTCTATTCTAATTCCTTCTCTGTCCACGCAGTACGTTTGTGGAACTCTCTTCCGCCTAACATTAAAGATTCTAAAACTATATTTGTCTTCAAAAAGCAAGTCAAAGAACACTATCTCTCCTCTATACTGTAATATTCTGGATATTATTCATATTATAGGTATATATTTATTTTGTATATTATGTGTATATATTTGTGTGTATGTTTATATTATATAGGTATATTTTTGTTTTAAGTTTTAATTGAAATTTTCCTGTTCTGTCTTTTCTACACACTGTGTCTACATTTCTAATCCAACTTTCCTCTCGCAGGTCTGCTGGAAGAAATTTCTTATGAAATAAGCAGTACCTTTGTGCTCTTTTATCTTAATGTAATGTCCTATTAAGTATTTTGTGTGTACATAAATAAATAAATAAATAAATACCCCTTGGTAAGACTGGTTGTCAGACTTTCGGGCCACTGACTACTTAACGATTGTCAAAGATTTACAAATGACAGCCGGGACCAACGGCTTAACGTGTGGCACGGCGAAAACTCGGAATGTAATAATGGTCACCTATCTACAGACCAACTTTGGAAAGTGCGGCTTAACCTTAAAGATCGACCTGAGCTGCTGATAGTATTTAACCACGAGCTCCTCAAAACATGGTTTAATAAAGCATACAAATATGATACATTCCAGACAATTTTTGTCTAAAATTTAGAATACAGAATTTAAATGACATATTTAACATTTAAAATAGGTGCACCCAAAGGTGAAGACCAGAATTCAAATCTGTTATGAATATTAAGTTGATATGTTAACCTTCGTTACTCAAATCAGAGGAAAGGTCAATAAGTTCATCCAACTATTATTGACCAAAGGTTGAGTCGTTGACTGGCGATTGAGAGGTCGTGAGTTCAAACCTGGCGTGGTTTAATTGTTGTTGGAATATTATTTTATTTGTGTAAGTTAATTTAGATTTGTTTAGAGATACATAAAATTGTATGCTTTATTATATTCAGCTATCTGATTAATTTAAAGATACGACTTTTCTAGACGTTCATAGTTTAATTATAATAATGTATAGAATCTACGAGTTATGTAGAAAATAATGAAAATAAGAAAATTCTTTGTGCAAGTCTTCTTTGAGACATCTTGTATAAGATTTTATTGTCTTTTGGTAGACATCTCGTATCTCAGACGTAAGTATACAGTGTTGTTGTTATAATAGCGCATACAAGACGGTCGGTTTCTGCATTACGTGGCACAGATTTATTTTATTTTATAAAATATATTTTAAGGTCCCATTAAATAGATGGAATTTTTTTAACACAGTGTTCAGTACGTCTAACTAATGATAACCAAGCAAAAAAACACTGATTAAAGTGATTTTATTTTGACCAAAAATAATCAATTGCCGGCGGCAGCACTCTAGAATAAACACATCCATTAGGTCAAAATAAAGTCACTTTAATCAGTGATTTTCTGTTTAGATATCATTGGTTAGACGT